>JARHVA010001284.1:1537500-1552500 GCA_037957365.1 Torreya grandis | reverse complement strand
ATGAACATCATTTCTAAGCTTTATTTATGAAAATTTACCATGTTAAATTGATTCTGAGAGCTCTCACATCCCAAATTTATGATGCCAAAATATTTATCCAAGCCAAGCCAAAGCCACAATGTGCCAAGGAGAAGAGGAGATAGCCAAGCCTCCTTTGATGAAGACTTCATGAGCACAAGCTGAGCAAGCCACTACAACAAGCATTTTGGAACATCCAAGGAAGGTAAAAGAGGATTTCTTTGATATTATATTTGTGTGTTTTATTCATGTTTATTAACTAAGCTCTCCCTGGTGTCTAGGCCTAGATATGCTATGCTAGTTAGTATGTTTCTTTCATTTTGAAACTAGCACCATACTAACCATCCTCTCTTGAGTCAAATTATTAGATCACACTAGGTTCTAAATTAGTTCTTTGTGATGTGATTCTTCCTCTTTGCCAACCTATATCTCAATAATTACTTTACATGCCCTTATTTTGTTGTGTTTATATTCAATTTATATTATCTTCAACTTTCAAGGCACATTGGTAACACTCTTCAAGTATTTTTGGACTTACCAAATTGATCTCATCCTAAAGGTTGTATCTTATCCCATTAAGATAAATAGATATCTTCTCCATGTATTTTCCATATGAATTGATCTTATGGCCAACTTGTAAAATTATTTGATATATTCTTTAACACTCATCCTATTTTACTTCAAATTTTATAACATATTGAATAATTTAGTGTGATAATCACTAGGAAATAATTTTTCCTTCAACTTAGCTATTGTCAATTATACCTACACCGTTTTGAAGGTAGTTTCAAGCCTTCGTAGTCTACTAAAACATGGAAAAAATCCTAGGTTGTGGGTGACCTGATCAATGGATTAAATCTATATATTCTAAGGGCTAGATCCCTTTGGTGTATCACTTAGGATCCCTAGTCTATGGCATAAATTGCTGAGGAAAAGGGAAGAGGGAAAAGGTAAGAAAGAAACTTGAAGGGAAATCCCATCTATGATGGTGATACACTAAAAATATGACCTTCATCTACTTGACATGCACTGTGAAGATTAACATGGATGAAAATCTAATTACACTACTCAAATGGTAGCCTTTGAGCATTAGTATTTTGCATAGGGGCTTAGGCTTGTGCATGATCTAAGGCAATTATTCAATAGGTCTATCAAAGACACTAGAGAGAGAGCTTGAATTTGCCATACAACAAGATGATAAAGAAAAATATGTGACCTACAATGATGAGCTTAACACCTAAAAATAGGTATAATGAAAAGGATAAGATAAGAGTAAGCCTTAGCTATCACTCTCATCTCCTAAAAGACCATGAAAATACACTAGAACATAAGAATTTTGAGGAGATATGAACTCTATCTTATTCATTAAAATAGGTAAAATATATATGTTCTTCAAAAATGGAAAAATATATCCTTACAATGGATTGAAATCTTGTACATATAGAATAAAGGAAAAGAGAGAAGAGGGACTTGCATCTTGGAGTCAAGAATTAAGAGAAGAAGTTGCCAATAAATGTGGATCCCTCATTGTTTTTCTCGAGCTCCTTAACATTGAAAGCATGCAACTACTTTAATCATGAGATCAGTCATCCAAAATCACTACAAATCTCCTCAATCCCATCATGCATTTGAGTCCCTTATTTAATAACTGATAGAGCTATGTCAAAGGTAGTTGCATGTCCCTGCCAAGTGTACATGATTCAATCCTTGCATTTAAAAATTGGTGTGTTCCTTATTGTAGTCTTGGACTTTATATATTTTATTCCTACATGTTTTCACTTTACCTAGACATATATAATTGAGCTTGGGTCACTTTGCATGTTTTGTATGTGAGCTGTAAATCACATCATCATATTTTAAAGGAGAAATCCTCATCCTTTTCTACTGGTTTGCTATCAAAATTCCACTAGGATCCTTTTGAAAACCTATCCTCTCTTGTCTGTTGATCTCCTTGCTAGATCTTGACAAGTGTCAATCTCATGGAAATCTTGATGACCATTTGAAAACTGACCAAATGCAAATGACTATTTGCAGGGGCTCAAACTTGACATTTATAGGCCCATCATTAATTCTTTAGACTTTTGTTTTTGGCCATTTCTTTAGACTATTTGCTCATGGACAATTATCTTGAATGAATTAACATTTCAAGCCATTCCCTTTGGACTTTTCTTTGTTTTAGGTAATTATTATTTTAGGCCTTTTTGTTTCAAACTTTTTTTTGAATGAATTCTTTTAGCTTTTACGTAGGCTTATTCCTTTGGAAGAATTTAATTACATTTTTTTCCTGAAAGAATTTCTTTGAATTTTCTTTGGGTTTTTAATTTAAAGGATTTTTTTTGAGATTTTCTTTCAAAACTTATTTCCATGGACAATTCTACCACAATAATTTATTCCTTTTCTTTGTCTTTGAAAAAATTTCTTAAAAAGTAGACATTTTGATTTCTTGTAAAGTGCCATGTTTTTCACTTGAAATGCCCTTTCCAAAATAAAAGTACCCTTCAACCTTTTTTAAAATGACCCCTTTTCTTGAGAAGTGCCCTTCAGAGTTTTTGCAATGAACCTTTTAGAATTTTGTAAAGAACCTTTTCTAAAAGGAAAGAACCCTTTAGAATTTTTGCAAAGAACCCTTAGGATTTCTTGAAATGGTCTTTAGAAAACCTTGAAAAAAATACTTTCTGAAAGGAAAGTACCTTTTGGAATATTGAAAAGAACCCTTTGGACTTTTTGAAAGGGAACCTTCGGAGTTTTTGAAAATTCCTTTTTTGGAAAGAATTCCTCAGACTTTTTGAAAAGTCCCTTTTATGAAAGAATTCATCAAACTTTTTCTCCTGAAAGAATTTTATTGATTTTTTTTTTAAATTACTCCTTTCAAAATAATTCTTTTTTTAAAGGTTTCTTGAAGATGAACCTTCCCAAAAGGAAATAACCCTTTCAAATTCATAAAAATGAGCCTTTTTGGACCTAAAGAAACTTTCATGATGCTTTTCTCACAAAAATCCTCTAAAAACCAAAGTGAATGTCTCAAAAGGCTTATTAATCATGGATTATTCCAAGGATGTTTTAGGACCAAAAACCAACTCATAATACAAATTGGCATGATATGCAAAGTTTTGAATGGTAGGGGTGACAATTTGACCTGTGGGGTCAAAATTGTGAACATTGTGGTGACTCAACTGGGAAGCATGTCTACTATGCTTGAGAACAAGACCATATGCATGACATTTGGAATCAATAATAAATGAAAAATATAATCCATGATTGTAAGTACAACTTTTATTTGAAATAAGACAACTTTCATCATCCAAAACAAGAAGGGAAACACACAAAGTAGGGAAAACAAACTAAATAAAGTAAAAGTGAAAACTAAGCACTTATTTAGGACAAAACAAAAACAAATAATGTGCTTTAATAATACTTTTAGGAAAAAAAACAAAGTAACCATGTATAAGTAACTTATCTCTTCAATAGCAATTTTTTAAATGTATCCCATTGATTAGGTTTGGAAGCTCCTCACCATCCATCTTTGCAAGGTGGAAGGCATTATGGGATTTACAGCTAGAAATTGTGTATGGGCCACTCCAAAGGGAATCAAACTTTGTGTGCCTTCCTAGTTTAGCTCTATCCTAATCCCACTCGAGGACCAAATCTCCTTCTTTAAAACTTCATGAAGAATCTCCCTTATGAAAAACTCTCTTCACTTGTGCTTGATGAATTTCTATGGTTAGCATGGATTGATTTCTTACCTATTCCAACTCCATAAGCTCAACATACCTGATCTCCATAGGCTCATTCTCTAACAACTCAAGTTGATGCATTAGTTCTAAAGTAGGAAACTCAAGAGAAATGGGTAACCTTGCTTCCTTACCATATACTAGCTTGTATGGAGAGTTGGCTATTGATATTTTTTAGGTGATCCTATCAGCCCATAGAGCTAACTTGAATTTGAGATGTCATGACCTATAATTATCTTCAATAATCCTTTTTATGATCTTCAATAGGTTCTTATTTGTAGATTAAGTAAGGCTATTACCTTGTGGATAATAGTTTGATGATGTGATAAGATAAATCCCATGTTGGGCAGCCCATTTGATGATCCTATTTCCTAAAAATTCCATTGCATTATCAGAAATAATAGTTGAAGTAACTCTAAATTTAGTAAGCAAACCTTCATCGAAACCTAGAACATTGGTTTCATTTGCTTCTTTCAATGACACTACTTTTGTCCAACATGTGAAGTAATCTATAGAAATTATAATCCATTTATGTCATGAACTTGAAGGATGATTTGTGAGACTAATAAATTCCAATCCCCATTGGACAAAGGGTTGATCCACCAAAATTGGTTGAAGAGGTAAGGCTGTAAGTTTCACTTTTCCTACAAACATAACACACTATTTTCTCTTCCTAACCCATACATGGCAATCACCAAATATACTAGGCCAATAGTACCCACCTCTCATGATATTAAGGGATATATTTCTTGAAAAAAAATGGCCTCCACCATATCCATCATGAAATTATTCAAGAAATCTCTAAGTTTGGCTTGGCTCAATACACCTTAGCAACATACCATTGATATCCTTCTTGAATAAAACACCATCACCAAAAAAAAATGTAATTGATTACAACCTAAGATATCTTATTTTTGAAGAACTTAGATGAGAGGGATAAATACCATCTTGGAGATAGCTTAACAAGTCATGCAACCAGCTGGAAGGTGAGATATGACTAGTTGTAACCTCTTTATCATTTGACACCAAAACAACCTCATTAGTCTCTTGCAAGTCTTGAGCTAGATGCTCACATAGTTTTTTGCCTCTTATCAGCTTTGTGACCTTAATTCCCACATCATACTCCATTACCTTGGTTATCTAATAAACCCTCTTCTCATATATATCTTTGTTCAAAATGAACACATTGATGCTCAAATGAGAAACTATTAGGTGTATTTTATTGCTAGACAACAAGTATCTAAACTTTTAGAGAGACCTTATAACTGAAAATGCATGATTTTTAACAAAATAATACCTTATTTCATAATCTTCCAAGCCTTGACTAAAAAATGCTATTGGCTTCTCCAACGCCTCATGATTTTGTTGCATAAGAATGCTTGAAATGGTGTCCATGTTAGCATATGTATACAAAATGAAATATTTTGTGAAATATAGATTTATAAGTGTATGATCACTAGTTATGGCCTTCTTAATCTCGTCAAGACTCTTTACTCCTTATTTGGACCAGCTAAAACTCTGATTCTTCTTAAGCATGGTTGTAAGTGGCTTAACTAAAATGGCAAAATATGAAATGTATCTCCTTATGAAATTGGTTTTCCCTAAGAAACTTTGCAAATCATTTTTGTGCTTAGGAAAGGAGAGTGAATTAATAGAGTCTACCCTTTAAAAATACATGCTTAAACCATACTTTGAAACCACATGTCCAAGGAGATTACCTTCATAAACCAAGAAGACACACTTTTTGGGATTTATAAATACCTCAAATTGCCTACACCTTTTAAACACTTACCTGAGATGAACCATGTGATCACTTGAACTCTTTAAAAACACTATTATATCATCCAAATAAACAAGTACAAACTTTTTAAGAAGGCCTTGGAATGCCATATCCATGTCTCTTTGAAAGTTTTCTCCAACATTAGATAAACCAAAAAGCATATTTATGTATGCAAATGTCCCCCACTTGGTTGTGAAGGCTATCTTAAATTGGTCCTCTTCCTTGAATAAAATCTAATTTTAGCCACTATACCTATCCAATAAATAAAATCTCTCTAAACCTATAACCAAACGTAAAATTTGTTCCATTGATGGCAATGGATAGTGATCTTTAAGTTAGGCTTTGTTCAAATCATGAAAGTTAACACAAAACCTAATCTCACCATTATTATTCTATATCAAAACAAGATTTTCCACCAAAGTCGAGTGCTTGATTTAAAATATAATAGCTGACTCTATCAGCTTGTGAAGTTCAGCTCTCATTAAAGGCTTAAGCTTAGGATTAATGAGCCTTTGTCTTTATCTCACTAGTTTAGTTTCAGCCTCTAACTCAATGGTGTGTTGAGATATACTTGGGTCAAATCCATTGAGATCACTATATTGACAAGCAAATACATTAGTAAAACCTATGCATAAATCAATGAAAGCTTCTTTTTTTGAAGGAGTGCATCAATTACCTAACTTCAAATTCATACCAACTACAATCTCTACATTTCCATAGTGCTCTTATTTTGTTGATAAGGATCTATTCTCCTTCCTTAAATTATCATTACCACTAAAAATGTTCTCAAGTGTGACTAGTCCCTTGGTAACTTATTTGTTTTTAGTTGCACAATTTGATCACCAAACTGCTATAAGTAATTTAATTGTCTTCTTGATGAAAACTTGGCCTCTTCTGACAAGAATCTCATAATTTGATTACCATCTTCGAACACTTTCCAATTCTCATGATTATTTGAAATAGAAGGCCTTATAACCACATTTATGTGTAACTACATTTTTTCACTTTATATCAGTTGGGATACTAAATTGTGCCACAATGGCAGCCAACCTATCTGCATGTTTATTTTCACCTCTTGGTATTTCCTAAATGTTAAATGCTTGAAAATATTAAAGTAGATCCTAGATTATATTATTATAACATTTAAGAATTTTTTTTTCATATATTAAAACCTCTTACTTGGTGAACTATAAGTTCACTATCACCAAAAACTTGCAAAGTGTTGATTTTCATCTTCTTAGCCCACTGAAAACTATGAACTAGTGCCTCATACTTTGTAACATTGTTTGAAAAACCAAAATAAAAATTAATAAAAAATAAATATTTATAATTTTTTGGAGAAAACAACATCATTCCAGATTTTATACCATGTTTATTCATTGATCCATCAAAGTATAATTGCCACACCTTCACTAGATTCATCATCCTTAACTATGGCCAAAATTAGTGCATCATTCACATGAAGGCAATACACACCAAGTCCTTATTCTTTAAAAAACTTATAAGGATAATGATCATGAAAATTGGAAGCCCAATAATCAAGAAAAAATTCTAGAACTCCATCCAAAGGTGATCCATCTTCTACTCCACTAGTTTCTAGTACATCATCCAAGATGATATAGTTAGTGTTCACAACACTTGGCATTTATGGCTCTATATGGAAACATGAAATAGGTTCAAAATGAATCATTATATTATTACCATACCTAGTTTTTAACATAAAATAAATCTATTTAGATGATAAATATCACCCAATCTTTCAGGTGAAGTCCTTTAAAAGGCACATAGTAAAGTAAGGAGGCAATCCTACCATAATAACATCCTCCTAAATAGTAACATTGGGAAAAGAATGTAATTTCAATTTCATATCTTTGATGATTCCTACCATATTTTTTGATAACCCATCCAATTTTAATACCCTCTAGTGTTTGGCTCATAAATAAGGTCGAGCTTGTCCGCAATCTATTTAGGCATGACTGTACTAGTAGTTCCACTATCTACCAAACAATTATGAGCCAAAGTATTACCCACTATTAAAAAAAGGTAGAAAGGAGGAGTTTTATTTGATTTTACCTTAATTTTTTCAAAATTTACCATATTATTTACTTGATGTACTTGTTTCTTAGTTGGCTGATCTAAATTAGTTAAGATAACACCTTTTTTTTCAACCAATTTTGTGTTAGGTTGTGGAGCTAAAAGCTTCACTAATGCAAACATGGAGGAGGTTGCAGAAGAGTTGTGGAGTGTCACAGACACCGGCGTCAGTCAGGCCAACTGATGATGACAGGTAGGAGACAGGGACCAACTGACGTCGGTCAGAAGTCGGCTAGCATCGGCACCCGCAGGCGGACAGGGACCGACGTCGGTCACCTATGTGGTTCGACTACGAGTATATTATGGGTAGTTAGTTGATGAACCAAGTGTTTGCATGATGAGAGCTATTTTTAGACTGAGAGCTGTGGATCTAATTATTGTAATTAGATGTCTAATTATTGTTTGGATGAGATCTATATAATAGACTCATGGTTGTATTGTAAACTTGTGCTAGAGAGTAAGAGAGCAATATTATAAGCTCCTTTTGTGTGTGAGGTGAGCAACGGTGTGTTCCTCCTAGTGCCACAGTACCAAGGTGGGTGTTGGTTTTGGAGAGTCAGCAGGATTCTTCAGGGGTATATGATCTTAGTCAGCTAGTGTGCATGGCTTCTATAAGAGATCTACATGGTAAGTAAGATCATTGATATGCAGGTGTATGTGTGTGCAAGGTCAAGGTTCATAGGTGTGCAGAACCAGGTTGATTTGCAGGTGTGCAAGAACAGATAGGATAGCAACACAACAGGGAGCAAAATTAGGTGGGATCTACTTGGAGTACGTGGAGTACTTGTGGAGTGCATGGAGCACTTGTGGAGTATGTGGAGTACTTGTGGAGTGCGTGGAGCACTTGTGGTGTGCATGGATCATGGGTATAAGGTGAACACCAACTCAATGTTTGAGTTGGGTGTTGGGACCTAAGAGAGAGAGCTTTGAGGAGAGAAGTATTGTTCACTTGAGGTGTGGGAAGCCTCTAAAGAGGTGGTGGAGAAGAAGTGGCATCTTCTTTATTGTATTCTTTTCTGCAAGAGTTTTAATACAAGTTGTGTATTGTCTCTCATATCATGTGTTATTTCTGAATTCTAGTTACTTATGTATTCTGGTTTATTTCTGCATATTAAGTTGCTTAGTAATCAATTGTGTGCTTCCAGTTATTTATCCCAACACGTGGTATCAGATCTAAGGTTGCGGGGAGCAGGTTTTGTGTTTGGTTACAGGTCACTCTCAGGGGTTTTTGATCAAGTGGGAGTAGAGCAATGGTAGATCAAAGTAAGCTAAGAATGGAGGAGTTGAAAAGCACAGATGGTCACCAACGGTCATATGGAAAGAAAGAGTAGGTAAAAAAATATTGTTGGTTGGTAGCAGATCAGCATGAAGGAACTGAAGATGCAGATGTTGCAGGTGTTGTTGCACAGGATGCTTTGGGAGGTTTATTGGATAAAGTTGAATCTTGGATAATATATTTGGTTGCCTCTTTCCATGTAGCCCTAGGGAGAGGAGCTGGTGAGCCTTGCCAAAGAATTGGCAAAGGGGAAGTGAAGCTAAAATCATAGGCAGCCAACACATGGGTGTTGAAGGAGGTCATGCAGGTCCCAGGTTTGGAGATATGGCTAATTTCTTTAGAAAGGTTGGGTGATGAGAGATACATGAGAGCTCTCAAAGCGGATGCAATTGAATTAGCTGGTGGTAAGAAAATAGGTACTCTTTATCTACTTGTTTATATTACTGATTCTTCTTTTGTTGCAGAGACGTGGCTTCATAGGCTTGGTCACATGAGCAGGAAGGAGATACATGTTCTTAAGCGGAAGATAGATATATTTGATAGGCTTAAGCATTGGAAAGCCTTGGTGTTCTTGGAGGAGATGGTGGAAAGAGACCAGTGGATGGGGCTGGATACTTCTGAGCAGGGCAGTTTAGACATGGGGATTGATTCAAAGGAGCTCATGGGTAAACAAAAAAGTCATCACTCACAGGAAACATAGGTACCAGCATTGATAAGAAAACCGACTTCGGCAATAGGTAAGACTGACGTCGGTCATGAGGACCGACATCGGTAGCAGGATGACACCGATGTCATCATGGTTGGTAATCAGGACAGGTGCAGGAACCGATGTCGGTTGGATGCAGACTGTGTGGTGACTGAGGTCGGTTACTGTAATGGATTTTGGGTGGACAGCAAGCTATCAAAGAGTCTCAAACACCCATATGGAGGACTGAAGATGGTAAGTAAGCCTCAAATTTGTTGTTCCTCTTCTTTATACTTATTGCTGATTGTAGAGCAGGAAGGATCTAGGAAACAGTGGGAGCATGGCATGGAGATATTGCAGAACCAAGTGGAGATTTAGTAGGGTTGCCAGTGGGAAGAAAGCACAAAGATGAATGGATACCTTAGTTGAAGAATAGAGAGAATGGACACATGAGATGGAAGACCAAGGCATATGGTCTTGAGAAAGCTGTAAGACAGTGGTACAGGTTTTGACAGGGGGATGACAAAGCATGACTTTAGTCAATGTCAGGGTAACTATTATGGTTTGTCTTACCAGGTGGATGATGATTGCAACATCATTCTGTTGTTGTATGTGGATGGTATGTTTGCTAGCAGGTTTGTACATATAGGGTTTTGTTGAGCTAAGGGTAAGATTAGTTCAGTGGTTTGCTATGAAGAATTTGGAGCAACAAAATTCTTTGGCATGGAAGACATCGAGATCACAGGTTGATTTTGTTTCCAGTGGGAGCTGATGTGAATCAGGTGTTGGTGAGGTTCATTATGCAGGATGTAGAATCGGAGCACACTAAGGGCTGGACAGTTTAGTGTCCGAAATCACATGAGGTCTAGTATAGGCCTGAGTTTGCCCAAGTGTTGGGTGTTGTTAGAGAGTTAGGAGCCAATTCAGAGTTGTGGGTTCTTAGGTATTTGAGAGGGACCAGCAGTAGGGATTCATGCTATTCAGGGTCAGGACTTCACTACATGGATTTGTAGATGTAGATGTGGTAGGGTACTCGAATGATAGGAGGTACATCACAGGTTGTATGGTGGGTTGTCTTCAAGATTCATCTTGAAGAGGGATATAAACTAGGAAATAGATTAGATGAGGTACAGGTATAGGTACAGTGTAGCTATTTATCTCCAAGTGGGAGATTTTTAGGTTGTGCAGCTAAAAGCTTCACTGATGCAGACATGGAGGAGGTTGCAGAAGAGTTGCGGAGTGTCGCAGACACCGGCGTCGGTCAGGCCAATTGATGACGACAGGTAGGAGACAGGGAGCAACTGACGCCGGTTAGAAGTCGGCCGGCGTCGGCACCCCCAGGCAGATAGGGACCGACGTCGGTTGCCTGTGTGGTTTGACTGTGAGTATATTGCAGGTAGTTAGTTGACGAACCAAGTGTTTGCATGATGAGAGCTATTTTTAGACTGAGAGCTGTGGATCTAATTATTGTAATTAGATGTCTAATTATTGTTTGGATGAGATCTATATAATAGACTCATGGTTGTATTATAAAATTGTGCTAAAGAGTAAGAGAGAAATATTATAAGCTCCTTCTGTGTGTGAGGTGAGCAATGGTGTGTTCCTCCTAGTGCCACAGTACCAAGGTGGGTGCTGGTTTTGGAGAGTCAGTAGGATTCTTCAGGGGTTTATGATCTTAGTCAGTTGGTGTGCATGGCTTCTATAGGAGATCTACATGGTAAGTAAGATAATTGATATGTAGGTGTATGTGTGTGCAAGGTCAAGGTTCACAGGTGTGTAGAACTAGGTTGATTTGCAGGTGTGCAAGATCAGATAGGACATCAACACAATAGGGAGTAGAATCAGGTGGGATCTACTTGGAGTACGTGGAGTACTTGTGGAATGCGTGGATCACTTGTGGAGTACGTGGAGTACTTGTGGAGTGCGTAAAGCACTTGTGGTGTGCGTGGAGCATGGGTATAAGGTGAACACCAACTTAGTGTTTGAGTTGGGTGTTGGGACCTAAGAGAGAGAGCTTTGAGGAGAGAAGTACTGTTCACTTGAGGTGTGGGAAGCCTCTAAAGAGGTGGTGGAGAAGAAGTGGCATCTTCTTTATTGTATTCTTTTCTGCAAGAGTTTTAATACAAGTTGTGTATTGTCTCTCATATCATGTGTTATTTCTAAATTCTAGTTACTTGTGTATTCTGGTTTATTTCCACATATTAAGTTGCTTAGTAATCAATTGTGTGCTTCCAGTTATTTATCCCAACATTTTGGAGATAATTTGAGAGCTAAAAGCTCTTAGAAAATAATATCCTTTTATCCTGGAATGAAAAGATAATCCCACATGATAATGATGATATTATACTTTTTTATCTGATCCACTATATTGAAAATAGACCCACCAAACTTTGGTTGCACTTTTTGAAGTAGCGATTTCTCACGAACTAGAGGTATTTGATGAACTTTCATAACTTTTATATTTTGATTTTTATGAGTTATAGGGGTAGAAATTTACTCTCTTATACTCTTGGAAATAATATTAGGAATAATTGAAGCATTTGTTACCTCATAAGCCTCATCAATGGCTCTTATTTTAGCTCTAATTACATTTGGAACTTGACCACTCGCATTGTTAAACTCAACACCCTGAGTAAGAACAACATGATCATCCATTTGCCAATTTACATTAATGGAATTATACTACCCTTAAACTTGTTGAGTCTCTCCTTATGATGCCAAACTTGTATCTCAATACTGACCTCCTTGAAAATAAAACTCTTTTTGTGTCATTTATGGCATAGTGATGTTTTGTGATACCAAGGCCTAGTTTTGAGCATCATTGAGATTTGAGGACTGCCAACTTGAATCTTACATCAATTTATTTTAAGGTGGGATGAGAGTAATGGATTTTTAAGTAGAAGGATCATTAGGATTGAGGGTAGCATATGGGTTATCTAGAGTTATGGTTCTTCATGCTTGGTAAGGTGGTCTATTCTCTCTAAAACCCTGATAAAAAGGCCTTTGATCTCTGAAGGGCTGATAGGTAGTTTGATTTTGTTGTTGATAAGGACTATTAGCCTAAAATTTTTTCCTCTTGAGTTGCACTATTTCATTCCCAAAGGATTTTAGCAATCTTTTTAACTCTCTTATCTCACTAGCTTGACTAGTAAGGGCTATAATTTGAGCTTGAGGTGATGGAATTTGAGGATCTCATAGTGAGGGTATAAAATTAAATTTTGGGAATATAGGCATTAGATGTCTTGGAGAAAGCTTACTAGCTTGTATTAAACTATTTTCTACCCTTATTGTAACCTCATAAGCATTTGGCAAAGTAGTACCATCGATTGACTATATCATCACACTAATGTCAAAGTTAAGGGCTTTTAAATAGTAAAAGAATGCATATTAAAGGGATGGCCTAATCAACACAGGTATCCTAGTCCATTTTTATTGGAATATAAGTTTAAAATTAGACATGAACTCATGAGGAGATCTCTTTATGGTAGTTAATTTCTCAACCAAAGAGAGGTGATCAGATTTGTCCTCAACTTTCTTGACTAAGGCTACACCCAATTCATCCTAGGTAGAAATAAAATCTAGTGGGAGGTTTCTATACCACTACAATGCTTTTCCTTTGAAGGAAGTAATAAGTAATCTAGTAGCAACATTATCTTGAACAACATTATAGATTGAATAGAGATTAACTACATCCTAGATGTGCTTGATAGGGGTTGTTTGATTTAATCCTGAGAAGAACGGGATACTCTTGAGGAAAGAAACAAGAATGCCATCAAACTAGGCTAAATTAAGTGGGTTACCTCTATTAAATGGAATAAACACCTAGTTTTTTATAGCCATTTGGATAGTGGGGATTGGAGTGTTTATAACAGTAGGATAACTAGGAGTCAAATATTGATTTCAAGAATATGGATTTATCCTACCAAACATTGATCTATTATATGATGTAGAAGGAAAATTAATAAATTCAAAAAGAATACCTTTACTAGATGACCTTGTGATAATATTTGGCATGAAGGAATTACCTAAATAAGGATATGAAATTTGAAACCTAAAGAATCTGTAGATTGTGATAAAGATGGATATTCTCCTCTACTAAAAATTATTCTATTCAGCTCCAAACTTTAGCTAGGCTAAGGAGCAAGAGGTTCCCATTTTGCATGCCAAAAACTATTATCAATCAGACTCACACCCTTGTGAAGGTAGTTTCAAGCCTTCACAATCTACTAAAACATGGAAATAATCTTAGGTTGTATATGACCTAATTAATGGACTCAATCTCTAGATTCTAAGGGATAGATCCCTTTGGTGTATCACTTAAGATCCCTTGTCTATGCCACAAATTACTAAGGAAAAGGGAAGAGGGAAAAGTTAAGAAAGAAACTTGAAGGGAAATCATATCTATGATGGTAATACACCAAAAATATGACCTTCATGTAATTGACATGCACTGAGAAGATGAACAAGGATGTAAATCTAATTATACCACTCAAATGATAGCCTCTGAGCATTAATATTTCACATAGGGGCTTGGGCTTGTGCATGATCTAAGGCAATAGTTCAATAGATCTAGCAAAGGCACTAGAGAGAGCTTACACTTTCTATACAAATAAGATGATAAATCACACTATGTGACTTGAAAAGATGAGCTTAACATATGAAAATAGGTATAACGGAAAGGATAATTTGAGAGGAAGACTTATCTATCACTTTCATCTCCTAACAAACCATGAAAATACACTAGAACATAAGATTTTGAGGAGATATGAACTTTGTCTTATTCATGAAAAGAGGAAAAATATAGATGTTCTTTGAACATGGAAAAATCAATCTTTAAAATGCCTTGAAACCTTGTACATATCAAAGAAATGACAAGAGATAAGAGGGGATTACCTCTTAGAGTCAAGAATTGAGAGAACAAGCTACCGATAATTATAGATCACTCCTTTTTGTTCTCAAGCTCTTCAACATTGAAAGCATGTAACTACTTTGATCATGAGATAAACCATCAAAAATCACCACAAATCTCCTTGATCCCCTCATGCATTCAAGTCCCTTATTTAAGAACTAATAGAGCCATGTTAAAGGTAGTTGCTTGTCCCTACAAAGTGTGCATGATTCAATCCTTACATTTAAAACTTGGTGTGCTCCTTACAACATTATTGGACTATAGATATTTTATTATTACATGTTTGTGCTTCACCTAGACACATCTAATCAAGCTTGGGTCACTTTTCATGTTCTGTATGTGAGCTATAAATCACATCATCATAGTTGAAAGGAGAAATAATCATCCTTTTATATTAATTGGCTATCAAAATCCCACTAGGATCCTTTTGAAAACATGACCTTTCTCATTCATCGATCTCCTTGCTAGATCTTTACAAGTTTCAATCTCATAGAAATCTTAATAAAC